>CM054811.1:32565063-32610063 GCA_028984105.1 Lavandula angustifolia
TTAAAAAAATTGCAATTCGAGTGGCAAAATAATATTTTTTTTTCGAGAATGGAAACGTAGTGAAAATCTCACAAATTTGAAGGTTAACCCCCCCTTTAAAAAAATTGCAATTCGAGTGGAAAAATAATTTTTATTTTTCGAGCATGGAAATTTTTGCAAAATCTCCAAAATTTTAAGGTTAAACCTTTTTAAAAAAAATTGCAATTCGACTTCGGGACTGAGATTAAGAAATTTTAGTTTAGTGTGTATTTTATGAGTTTTAATTGTATAAAGAAAATGACACAGTTTTCGAGGAGTGGTTGGTGGAAAGAAATGAGAATTATCTAAATTTTTGCACGGCTAGTAAAAGACAATCGATTTTTATTTTTTATATTTTTTTATATTGAATTTGAAGAAATAATCTAAAGTTTTCAAAAAGATAAAAATCATAATTTTCTGAGTTCGGAGCGGAACATAATCGAGTGGGAGATAGATTTTTGAAAAGAGAGAGTATAAGAATGTGGGGGTTGAGTAGTGAGTAAGGAGGACCCACTTCATTTTATGTTTAAGAGTAATTTTTACCATTTTAGGAAATAGGACAGTAATAGCGGGACATCCCCATTAGGCAAGTAGGACAGTAATAGCGGGACGGAGGGAGTATATTTTTTTTTGAGTATGGAAAAGTGTTGAAAATCTCCAAAATTTGAAGGTTAAACCCTTTAAAAAAATTGCAATTTGAGTGGCAAAATAATATATTTTTTTTCGAGTATGGAAAAGTGATGAAAATCTCCAAAATTTGAAGGTTAACCCCTTTAAAAAAATTGCAATTCCAGTGGCAAAATAATATTGTTTTTTTCGAGAATTGAAACGTTGTGAAAATCTCCAAAATTTGAAGGTGTTCCCTTTAAAAAAATTGCTATTCGAGTGGCCAAATAATATTTATTTTTTCGAGCAGGGAAACGTTTGCAAAATATCCAAAATTTGAAGGTGTTACCTTTAAAAAAATGGCAATTCGAGTGGCAAAATAATATTTACTTTTTCGAGCATGGAAACGTATGCAAAATCTCCAAAATTTGAAGGTTAACCCCTTTAAAAAAATTGCAATTCGAGTGGAAAAATAATACTCCCTCCGTTTCTTTATTAATGTCTAGTTGAGAATCGGCACGGAGATTAAGGTAGTGGGTGTATTAATGAGTTTAAATTGTATTAATAAATTGGCACGGTTTTCGATGAATGGTTGGTGTGAATTTATCTAAATGTTATTAAGGCATAGTTTAAGCATTTGATTTATTTTTTTTATTATTTTTTTTATGTTGTAATAAAAGAAATAATCTAAAGTTTTTAAAAAGTTAAAAATCAAAATTTTCTACGTTCGGAGCGGAGCGGAATCGTGCAAAAGAGAAACTTTTGGAGAGAGAAAGTGTATAAGAAAATTAGATGGATAATAAATAATGAGGGGCCCACCTCATATTGAGTTGATAGTGAGAATTTGCCATTTTAGGAAAGTAGACATTAATAATGAAACAGCCTAAAATGGTAAGGTAGACATCAATAAAGAAACGGAGGGAGTATTTTTTTTAGAATGGAAACGTAGTGAAAATCTCCAAAATTTGAAGGTTAGCCCTTTTAAAAAATTGCAATTCGAGTGGAAAAATAATATAGTTTTTTTCGAGTATGGAAAAGTGTTGAAAATCTCTAAAATTTGAAGGTTAACCCTTTAAAAAAATTGCAATTCGAGTGGCAAAATAATATATTTTTTTCGAGTATGGAAAAGTGTTGAAAATCTCCAAAATTTGAAGGTTAAACCCTTAAAAAAAATTGCAATTCCAGTGGCAAAATAATTTTTTTTTTAGAATTGAAAAGTTGTGAAAATCTCCAAAATTTGAAGGTGTTCCCTTTAAAAAAATTGCTATTCGAGTGGCCAAATAATATTTATTTTTTTGAGCATGGAAACGTTTGCAAAATCTCTAAAATTTGAAGGTTAAACCCTTTAAAAAAATGGCAATTCGAGTGGCAAAATAATATTTATTTTTTCGAGCATGTAGACATAGTGAAAATCTCCAAAATTTGAAGGTTAACCCCTTTAAAATAATTGCAATTCGAGTGGCAAAATAATAAATTTTTTTCGAGTATGGAAAAGTGTTGAAAATCACCAAAATTTGAAGGTTAACAACCCCTTTAAAAAAATTGCAATTCGAGTGGCAAAATAATATTTTTTTTCGAGAATGGAAACGTAGTGAAAATCTCACAAATTTGAAGGTTAACCCCCCCCCCCCTTTAAAAAAATTGCAATTCGAGTGGAAAAATAATTTTTATTTTTCGAGCATGGAAAATTTTGCAAAATCTCCAAAATTGGAAGGTACCTTTTAAAAAAATTGCAATTCGAGTGGAAAAATAATATTTTTTTTTCGAGAATGGAAACTGTTGGTCCCGAGAGTGAGTTCAGGTGTAGAGGGGGGGTGAATACACCTGAATCCAATTTTCTCAACTTTGAACACGAACAGTCCTGTTGGTCTCGAGTGTACGGTCAGGTGTAGAGGGGGGGGGTGGGGTGAATACACCTGATTCCGATTTTCTCAACTTCGAACACGAGCAGTCTGTTCGGGAAATTGCCGAATCTTGAAATAATTCAAACGGACCAAATAGCATTCCGAATCGTGTGTGGCAAAGAGTCGACTCTATTGAGATCGCGCTGGGCGACCGAGTCATAATTCAGTATCAAAACAGGTAGAGTTCAGCGGTGCGGAAAAGTGTAGGCCCAAATCAATTGAGTGGAAAAACCGTTTTAGCAAGTCTCAGTTCAGCAAGTAGACAGTTCAATATGCTGAGACAGTTGAATGATTTTAAGAAGATTTTCAGTATGAACAGTAAAATCAATGCAACAGTAAACAGGAAGCAATAACAAGACACAGATTTTTAAAGTGGTTCGAATATCACACAATCCTACGTCCACTGTCCCGAAAAGTTCAGGAGGCTATTTATTATACTGAGTTAGTCTCAGTCAGCTTGTACACAGGACAAAGCCGTGGCTTGGGGATTATACTGAGCAAGTCCCAGTTTACAAGGGCATCAAACTAAAGTGTTTGAAAAACTTCTCCAACTATGAAGAAGTCCTTTTACAATAAGGATTGGGTTCAAATATGAACTCCTTCGTCTAAGCTATAAGTATATTCTGTTGAGCTTAGGGTTAGAGGGATAGGGAATGAGAGTGTGGCTTCTAGATTGACGAACAGCTGAAATAAGCTTTAGGTTCGTGTATCGTCGATTTGGATACTAGAGGCTCTTTTAACGGTTTAGCTTGGTTCCTATGAGTGAGGATGTAGTCTTTCGCCCGGAGATAGATCTTCAAATTCTTGCGGAAGACTTAGGGTTTTCTGGTTCTAGCTCGTTTGAATGCTTGTGTTTGATTTCGTCGTTAAGCTTATGTGCATTCTTCTTTCTCTTGTGCTCTCCCCTTTCACGGCTTGAAATATCCCTCTATTTATAGAGTAGAGATTGGAAAAGATCCGTTGGAGACGATCTTCCTTTCTCTCTCTCTTTTGGTAGCAAACGGCTCTTTTGAAGTAGGTAACGAGTGTACTTTCCCACCTTTTTAGGTAAAGGGTTGGTGTAGCTTTAGCGGTGAGAAGACACGTGTGTTCTTGTCATTCGTCGAGGTGGATAGAGTGGTTGAGGCAACCTGAGACTTCAAGCGGCAACCAAGGCGACTTCTCTCTTCCTCGTATATGACAATGCCGATTGTCTTTCAAAAGTATTTGACGATTCGCCGATGCCGCCGATCTTGAGTCGATTCCGTATTCGGTAGGTAGATAGGCGAGGAAAGTCTACGAAGATCGGCTACGAGTTCGATGTTGCTCCTGGCTGAGTCCGGTTCACCGACTCTTTCGATTATCTTTGCTCCTGCTGAGTCCAGTATCACTGAGTCTTCTACTTCTAGTGTTAAGGCAGATAATCTACTGAGCACCTTGATCAGAGTAGAGTGTCTACTGAGTCTGAAATCTCAGAGACAAATAGCGATTACAACGGAATGGTTCACCAATCAAATAGGGTTTTGGGATCTTCAAATCTTCTCAACAATTAGAGCACTAGGCTGTTGAGCATGGTTCAGTATAGAAGATAGAATCATTTCCCACTAAGTAAGACTATCTTTGAGGATAGAATCATCACCCAACAATTTTCCCCTATTTGATGATGCCAAAACCTATCATCTATGCTAACACTAAACAACGAGAAACGAGGCCCCTTACAATATTACGGGTAAGATCGGTGGAGTTGTTTCAACGGTTCTAGACTACGATAAAACGAGGGCAAAACACGGTTTCCCCATTACATAGAAACTAGACTAGCGAGAATCTAACAAAGTAATAAAGCGACGGAAAGTAAATAGTGAGTGTGTGAGTCGGTAATCACTTCGGTGATTACGAGTGTTAAAGCATAATACAAACACGGTTGTATAGACAACAAGTGGTTGTCGAGCCAAAATCAAATTTGTATATATGAGTTATTCGGATCAGTACAATTACAAATTTGCTAAGCTAGGAAGATCGGAACTAAGCCTTAGGAGCCCTTAAACCGCTTGATCCTGTCCATGAATCCTTGAGATTGAGTCTGCGGCGGTGGCACTCCATACATCCGGTATGTGTTCTTCCTCGACTTCAAGTATGCGGCAAAGTCTGTTCGGCTCATCTTCGTCCAGTTCTCTCTTTGATGCAGTATACTTCACTTCGACTTCTATTACCCCAAAGTGGATTGAGTCATCATTTCTTCTAGGTGGAGGTATGATTCGGGCTCGGAACAACGACCTCTATACCTTCGAGATACGGCCTTATGCAAGTATATGTATAGATCGGGTTCACTTATCATCATCCATTACGTGTAGGCATCGGCCTTAGTCGTATTGGGCGGGAACCTCCGGGAAATAATTGCGCTTGATGAACTCTATCTTTGCCGATTCCCATCTACGAGTAAATTGAGCGGGTATCCAATTATCCGTCTTTGGCCATCTGTGTGATTTCGGATCAGTGGCTTCCCGAACCTTACGTATCGATAAGGAATATCGGCTTTTGAAGGTACTCTCGGCTGGTCTCTTCCTCGGTCCTTTTCCTCGGTGATTCAAGTCCGCCTCCCGGATTCCGTCTCAGCGGCTGAACTTGTCTAGCCTCTTCGCCTCAGTATAAGTATCCGTTCATTTGGTCAAATATGGCCTCAATCTCATCATCTTGGGCTTCGGTGGCTTTACGAGGAATGTCTTGGATTCGGCGGGGTACTTGATTTTTCTTTTGATGTACCACTGCTTCTCGGTGCTTTCTTTGCTTTTGCTCCTTCTCTTTCTCCCTATCTTCTTCATCCTCGATAATCGGTTTCCTTGGAGGTAACCTAGCGGGTTTTCTTCCTCCTCGAGTGAAGATTTTGTCTTTCCTTTGACGAGGCTTAGACTTTGGTTTATTAGCGGCTTCGTTTGAGCAATCTCCCTTGCCGACTTCTCATCGACCGCAATTTGAGCCTCCTCCTCGGTGAAATGTATCTCTTCGTTTTCTTGGGCTGGAGGGGTTGGGAGAATCAACACTTTCTTGCCTTTTCCACCGAACGGGTGGAGGGAGAGGAGCCTCTTCCTCTTCGACTCTTCTGCTCGGCATACTCTGCAACTTCCTTGATAATATCGGTCGGAGTCCGGGTTGCATGAGTAGCACTGGGTTCCTGAGCCACTTGGGCCGGTCTCGGTGTGCTCGCAGCCAAGACACCATGGGCCTTACCCTGCTGTCAGTGCGAGTCCGAGTCCCGCTTATCTCGGTCACGGACTTGGTCTTTTCTCGGACCTCGGTGAAGTGTCCCCTTAAGTAATTCGGCGGTTTTGGTAGGGGGTCGGCTTCTCGGTACTCTTCTCTTTTCCTTCGGTACTCTTCTCTTTTCCTTCCCCCTTTTTGGCATCATCAATTACAGTAGGGGTAGGGACGAGTACCTTCTTGTCTAGGCGTTTGTAGACGGCGGACGGTTCGTCCCGATGCATCATGGATCTTTGTCGGCGCCAAGTGCAGCTCATTCCTCTCATTAGTCGGTTCCTCCGAGTATTGCTTATGGGAGAGGTCACTCTTGCCTTGAATTCTGTCGGCTTCTCGAGAAATCTTATCCTCCACGACCGGTTGAATGTTGTCAAGACGGATTTCCGTGGCACGGGCTTGTTCGGTGAAGGACTCAGTATGAGTGGACATTGAAGCACTGGAATGCTTCGAGAAGTTTGGCTTGTCCTTCCCGAATGATTCGAGCTGATCATCAAGCGCTTCGCCGCTTAGCCAAAGCTTCGGATACAATTGCGAGAGACAACGGGGGCGGGCGATTGTGATACGATGTTTTAGCCCCTGCCGGCTCGGTGGTTGTGGCTAGCGCGATCTGTTTCCACACCTTGTGGATGGCCTTCGCAAGAGCTCGATTCCGGATTCTCCGAGTGGTGAGAGCTTTCGCTACGGATCGAGATCTCTTGGCGGTTAGGGTGGGCGCCGCTCGTAAGTCGACTCCGGCAAGAGCCGAGCGGGCTCTGGCGAGGACGAAGCACCCGGCCGTGGACTTCGCAGGTCCAAGGATATGGAGTGGAGGTTGAGCTTGTTCGGTAGCATGTGTATCCTTGTCACGGGTATTTCCCTCATCGGGCTTTCCGAGGCCACGAATCACTGGGTGGATCTTGACCATCGTGGTCGATCCATCCCGAGGAGTCTTTGGGCCGGTTGCTAGGTACTGTCATGTATCATTGCCCGGCATAGCAGCCCTCGGGTTCTCCATGGTGCTTGAGGTCGGAGGCTCGAGTAGCCTATTTGCTCCCTCAACTTCAATTCTTCTTCATGAAGGCTGGCTGGCGGGAGTAGTGGAGTACTAGACGTTGTAGAAGGGGCCATTCCTGAAATCGCAGCAACATGTGGAGCCTTGCTGATTTTGCAATGAGCAACAAATCAGAGTAGTCAGCAAGCTCTGGAATCTGTTGAAGAATCTCTCGGGATGCTCTGGATACGATCACTGAAGCTTCCATCCCAATTGTCTCTTCTTCGGATCTTTGTCTCGGACTCCAAGTCCATGGGAGACGTCGAGTCTCGGCGGGAGGCACTGCTGCGAGTGGTGGAACTAAGAGGGGGCTGTCAAGACGCTGAATCTCTTCGCTATGTGCTTCTATAGCATCCCCTTGTTCCACTTCTACGGGTTCTTCAGTGGAGACGACCTTCTCCGGCGATTGAGTCTTCTCGAGATGATTCGACTCGTCTATCGGCCGAGGCGAATAGGTTCTTGAGTAGCACTGATCGGCGGGAACTTCGGGGAGAGACCTCGGGTTCGGTGGGCATGTCCGGAATGGCTTTCCTCAGTTTCTTAGCTGGTGCCTTTGGAGTTTTTGTAGGAGGTGTTCTCTTCTTCGATGGTGTAGCCTGCTGAGGCTTAGTCTGGCGAGTTACGAGTGGGGGACCTGACCCGATCTGCTGAAGAGCGACGAGTCTTGTTGTGGAATCGACCTTCTTCACATTGAAATACTCCTTGTCACCGTAGGTTCTTGGTTCGGATCCGTTGAGACATCCTCTATCATTATGGACGACTTCGATCCATAAAAGGAGCTTGCCCTTTGCACTTAGCGTGCAAGAGGCCTTGTCGAATTTGGCCGCCTGTGCCATGAATTCACGGATAAAGAACTCCGTCCAATTGATCTGAGCTCTATCATATATGGCCATCATGGAGCTGGATCTTGAGCCTCGATACTTGATCGAATGAGCACCTTGGCTGGTCGTGGGGCTGCGTCACAATATAAGCCAAAGCTGCATGCGAGGCGACATCTTGTTTTAGGGAAAGCGACTACGAAGGTCGTGGGCTTTCCACAGAATATTGTCAAGTAGTCATCTACAAGATCATCATTGTACCCCACAGTACTGGCTCCTTCAGAAGGCAGATCAAAACTTCTCTTTAGCGCCTCCTTGATTGATATTTGCTTCATTATCGGAAAAGCACTCTTGATCTCGTGAACGGCGAATCTTCCGATTATGTCACCGCCTACTGAGTTAGAGTTAAGATAAACTTCGGCCACCTGCCTCGGGAGGAAGTATGTCGGCTTCCTTGAAAGAAAACTTTCAAGCCCTGACTCTCTGAGAGCTGAGAAGATCTCGTCCATATAGGCGTCGAACTCCATGGTTGGCTCGAACCAAACACGGTCCTTGTCCAGGATTTCTTGCATGTTAGCTGGAGCAGACACCGAAATATTTATACTCGCCATTGTACCTGTTACACTTGCATTTATCAATATCGATTTAAATAAAACAGTTTGTATAGCGATTCTGAAAAAGAAAATTAATTCGTGTAGCAGTTGTAATAAGCATACCGAAAGAGAGATTGAGATTCTGAAAGGATATGCAAGAGGGGATTTGCAAGAAATGATCTCAGAATTTTCGGATGCAGAGGATTTTAAGTGCGGAAATGGCGGTTTCTAAGATATGATCGAAAATATATATCTAACGTGAAGGTGAACGATTTTCGATCAAAGGCTGAGTTTAAACTTGCTTTATGAGATGGACGGTCAAGATTAAAAGATATACTAAGTAATGATCACATATGCCGCCTAAGTCAAAGCCAGTTGTAAATATGCCTAAGTAGTAACTATGAGATGACATGCATTAAATGCGTGCAGAGTTCAACAAACTTATGTATGGAATGTCGTGCAATAAATATAAGCCGTTAATAATAAATGACAAACTCAGGATATTTAATAGCATGCTGAATCTTCATCATAAATGCATTACTGTTTTATTCGTTACTACTGAGTAGAGATACGCAAACCTGTCAGCTGAACATAGTAGTCAGCTGATACCTCGTGTAGATGGTTTTCTGTCTCTACGTACTAAATTTACTCAGTATTGAGAGTGATCATTCCCCCTAACTGAATGATCTTCTCTTGGAACCTTCTTCTTGGTCGGGGTCGAGTAGGATCCAACAGACCTAGCTCTGCGAAAGTTCTTTGAATGCGGATTCGGCTAGAGGCTTGGTCGGAATATCGACCCTTTGTTTGTCAGTATGGATCTTTTCCATCCTGATATCCTTCTTTTCGACATGGTCACGAATGAAGTGATGCCTAATATCCACGTGCTTGCATCTCGTGTGTAGTACGGAGGTTACGAGTGATTGCAATCGCTTGAGTGCTTGTCGCGAGAATATCGGCGCTTCATTACGAATGACGTCATAGTCTCTTAGGCTCTTGTCTCGGCCAAATAATTTGGGCGCAACAACTTCAGGCAGCCATGTATTCGGCTTCGGTAGTTGACGTGGCTACCGAGTGCTTGCTTCTTTGAAAACCATGAGATCGGCTTACTTGCCTAGGAACCGACAAGTTCACGAAGTTGATTTTTGGTCAATTCTACATCCTGCATAGTCGGCATCGAGAATATCCAGTTAGTTCAATATTATCATCAGCTGGATACCATAAACCTATGTCAGGTGTGCCTCTGAGGTAGCGGAAAATCTTCTTTCTTTGAGTCCATGTGGCTCTGCTTAGGATTAGCCCGATATCGAGCGTGACACCTACAACATAAGTTATGTCAGGACGAGTAGGCTGTTAGATATAATAATGAACCAATTATTGCATGAAATTCGGTTTGGTCTGCGATACTCCCTCTTTATCAAGATCGATTTTCATATTCGTGTTCATCGGGATCTTGATAGGTTTGCGGATGTGCAACCGAATCTTTTGATGAGGTCTCGAGTGTATTTGCCTTGGTTAATGAACATTCCCTTTTCAGATTGTTTGACTTGAAAGCCGAGGAAATAGTTCATTTCACCCATCATTGACATCTCGAACTTGTCCTTCATCATTTTCTCAAATTGTTGACACATGACGACGTTCTTTGATCCGAAGATAATGTCGTCTACATAGATCTGCACGAGTAATAAGTCATCTTCCAGTTGAATGCTGAACAGCGTGCGATCTACTATGCCTTTATGAAAACCTTTCTGAAGAAGAAACTCTGACAGGGTATCGTACCAAGCCCTGGGTGCTTGTTTTAACCCATATAGAGCCTTTCTGAGTCTATAAACCTGATGTCCCTGCTAAAAGCCGGGCGGTTGTTCTACATAGACTTCTTCTTTCAGTACGCCGTTCAGGAACGCAGACTTCACATCCATTTGATAGACTCTGAATCTTTAATGTGTTGCGTAGGCTAGGAATAGTCTGATTGCCTCCAATCTTGCAATTGGAGCGAATGTCTCATCGAAATCTATTCCCTCAGCTTGACAGTAGCCTTTCGCCACAAGCCTTGCTTTGTTCCTTACTATAACGTTGTTTTCATCTCGCTTGTTCTTGAAGACCCATTTTGTTCCAATGACGTGTTGATGCGGGTGCGTCAACAAGCTCCCAAACTTCGTTTCTCGTGAACCGATTCAGCTCCTCTGCATAGCTATGATCCGGTCAGCATCTTTAAGTGCATCCTCAATCGTCCGAGGCTCTTCGGTAGACAAGAAGCGAGGAATATAATGCGCTTTCTCCTTGACGAGAATCCGGATCTTGTCTTGACTTTGGGTGAAGGATCTCCAATGATTAGATCGGGAGTGTGAGCATCTAGCCACGATCTACGATGTTTCGACTCTTCATCCGAAATTTGATCAACACGAGATAGTAGGTGAGTTAGGCATTTCGGTTGTACTATTATGAGATTGAAGCAATTCGATGAATGAGAGTGTGATCTGCGAGTTTCCGGGTTCGGGGGCATTCGGCTCGGGAACATTAATAGATGTTCCCCCCGAGTTGTTACTCTCGGTAGTGGTCTCGGTTACCTCTAAGGTTTCTTCATCGACTGAGTTACACGGGATTGACTACGTTCGGGAGAGTCAATCCGTTCAGCCTACTTGCTCTGTTGGTTGAGATTCGGTAGACTTGTCTTCGGTTTCTTCGTACGAATCATCATCCCAACATAGGCTGGATCTTTTCGAGTTTGTCTTTTAGGTTCGAGATCCTGTAGGCTGCGTGCATCGATGTCCTCGGATTCGAGTTAGAGTTATTGCTCCTGTCTTGGTAGCAAACTCATTAAAAACAACATGAAGGCTTTCCTCCACGCAAAGAGTCCGATAGTTGAATACTGCGAAAGCTTTGCTTGACGAGAGTATCCTAAGAAAACTCCACGATCGACTTGCTATCAAAAGTCTTCGCTGATCTTTCCCATTATTGTGGATAAAGCATGAACAACCAAAGATATGGAAATAAGATAAAGAAGGCTTCCTGCCGTTCCATAGTTCATATGGTGTTCTCTTATCTTTGCTTTGTCGGTAGAGATCGGTTACGAGTATAACATGCGGTGTCGGTTGCTTACGCCCGTGAATTTGGTTGGGAGTCCCGAGTCTGCGAGTAGAGTTCTTCTTTGCTTCTTTGAGTGTGCGATTCTTTCGTTCAAAGAACCCCGTTCTGTTGAGGAGTGCACGCAGCAGATGTCTCATGCTCTATTCCTTCGGTTTTGCCCTTTACACTCAGCGTGTAAGAGGCCTTGTCACGCTGGCCGCACTGAGCCATGAATTCACGGATAAAAAACTCCGTCCAATTGATCTGAGCTCTATCATATATGGCCATCATGGGCTGGATCTTGAGCCTCGATACTTGATCGAATGAGCCTGCTTGGCTGGTCAGTAGCCGCGTCACAATATAAGCCAAAGCTGCATGCGAGGCAAGCATGTTGTTTTTAGGAAAAGCAGCTCTGAAGGTTGTGGGCTTTCCATAGAATATTGTCAAGTAGTCATCTACAAGATCATCATTGTACCCCACAGCACTGGCTCCTTCAGAAGGCATATCAAAACTTCTCTTTAGCGCCTCCTTGATTGATATTTGCTTCAGTATCGGATAAGCATCCTTGATCTTGTGAACGACCGAATCTTTCGATTATGTCCCCGCCACCTCGAGTCGAGTTAAGATAAACTTCGGCCACCTGCCTCGGGAGGAAGTATGTCGGTTTCCTTGAAAGAAAACTTTCAAGCCCTGACTCTCTAAGAGCTGAGAAGATCTCGTCCATATAATCGACATCACAGGCGTCGAACTCCATGGTTGGCTCGAACCAAACACGGTCCTTGTCCAGGATTTCTTGCATGTTAACTGGAGTAGACACCGAAACATATGTACTTGCCATTGTACATTACACGAGCATTTATCGATATCGATTTAAATAAAACAGTTTGTATAGCGATTACGAAAAAGAAAATTAATTCGTGTAGCGGTTGTAATAAGCATACCGAAAGAGAGATTGAGATTATGAAAGGATATGCAAGAGGGGATTGCAAGAAATGATCTCAGAATTTTCGGATGCAGAGGATTTTAAGTGCGGTAATGGCGGTTTCTAAAGATACGATGGAATATAAGTCTATCGTGAAGATGAAGCTTTTCGATCTAAGGTGAGTTTAAACTTGCTTTATGAGATGGACGGTCAAGATTAAAAGATACATATTAAGTAATGATCACATATGCCGCCTAAGTCAAAGCCAGTTGTAAATATGCCTAAGTAGTAACTGTGAAAAGACAAGCATTTAATGCGTGCAGAGTTCAACAAACTTATGTATGGAATGTCGTGCGATAAATATACGCCGTTAATAATAAATGACAAACTTAGGATATTTAATAGCATGCTTGAATCTTCATCATAAATGCATTCTTGTTTTATTCGTTACTGCGAGTAGAGATACGTAAACCTGTCACTGAACATAGTAGTCAGTGATACCTCGTGTAGATGGTTTTCTGTCTCTACGTGCTGAATTTACTCGGTATTGAGAGTGATCATTCCCCCTTCTTGAATGATCCTCTCCTGGAACCTTCTTCTTGGCCCAGGGTCGGTAGGATCCAACAGAACCTAGCTCTGCGAAAGTTCTACGAATACGGATTCGGCTAGAGGCTTGGTCGGTATATCGACCCTTTGTTTGTCGGTATGGATTTTCTCCATTACGATATCCTTCTTTCGACATGGTCACGAATGAAGTGATGTCGATGTCCACGTGCTTGCATCTTGTGTGAAGTACGGGGTTCGAGTAATTGCAATGGTGCTGAGTACTTGTCGCGAGAAGATTGGTACTTCATTTTGAGTGACGTCGCTAGTCTCGTAGGCTCTGTCTCGGCCCAAAGGATTTGGGCGCGGCAACTTCCGGCAGCCATGTATTCGGCTTCGGTAGTTGATGTAGCTGCGAGTGCTTGTTTCTTTGAAAACCATGAGATCGGCTTGCGCCAAGGAACCGACATGTTCCTGAGGTTGATTTTCGGTCGATTCTACATCTGCGCATAGTCGGCATCGAGTAACCAGTTAGTTCAATATTATCATCATTGGATACCATAAACCTATGCCAGTGTTCCTACGAGATAGCGGAGAATCTTCTTTCTTTGAGTCCATATGGCTCGCCTTCGGATTCGCCGAAATCGAGCACTGCACACCTCCGACATAAGTTATGTCGGGGCGTGTTCTTTGTTAAGTATAATAATGAACCAATTACAACACGATATTCAATTTGGTCTACTGATACTCCCTCTTTATCAAGATCAATCTTCATATTAGTGTTCATCGGGATCTTGATAGGTTTGCCGGATGTGCAACCGAATCTTTTGATGAGGTCTCGAGTGTATTTGCCTTGATTAATGAACATCCCCTTTTCAGATTGCTTGACTTGAAAACCAAGGAAGTAGTTCATTTCTCCCATCATTGACATCTCGAACTTATCCTTCATCATCTTTTCAAATTGCTGACACATAATGACATTCTTTGATCTAAAGATGATGTCATCCACGTAGATTTGCACCAGTAATAGGTCTTCTTCCAGTCGAATGCTGAATAGAGTGTGATCTACTGTGCCTTTCTAAAAACCTTGATGAAGAAGGAACTCAGATAGGGTATCATACCAAGCCCTGGGTGCTTGTTTTAACCCATACAGAGCCTTCTTGAGTCTATAAACTTGATGTCCCTGCTGAAAGCCGGGCGGTTGTTCCACATAGACTTCTTCTTTCAGTACGCCGTTCAGGAACGCAGACTTCACATCCATTTGATATACTTTGAATTTTTGATGTGTTGCGTAGGCTAGGAATAGTCTGATTGCCTCCAATCTTGCAACTGGAGCGAAAGTTTCGTCGAAATCTATTCCATCAGCTCGACAGTAGCCTTTAGCCACGAGTCTTGCTTTGTTCCTTACTACAACGTTGTTTTCATCTCGCTTGTTCTTAAAGACCCATTTTGTTCCAATTGCACGTTGATGCGGGGGTCTATCAACAAGTTCCCAAACATCGTTTCGTTTGAACCGATTTAGCTCCTCTGCGCATGGCTATGATCCGGTCAGCATCTTTCGATGCATCCTCAATCATCCGAGGCTCTTCGGTGGACAAGAAGCGGGGAGTATAATGCGCTTTCTCCTTGACAAAATCCGGATTTTGTCTTGATATGTCTTTGAAGGATCTCCAATGATTAGATCGTTAGAGTGAGCATCTAGCCATGTTCTACGATGTTTTAGCTCTTCATCTGAAATTTGATCAACACAGATAGTAGGTGAGTTAGGCATTTCAGTTGTACTATTATGAGATTGAAGAATTTCAGTAATAAGAGTGTGATCTACTGAGTCACCAGGTTCAGGGGCATTCAGCTCAGGAACATTACTAGATGTTCCCCCTGAGTTGTTACTCTCAGTAGTGGTCTCAGTTACCTCTTGGGTTTCTTCATCGACCTGAGTTACCTGGGATGAATTTTTTTCGGGAGAATCAATCTGCTCAGCTACTTGCTCTGCTGGTTGAGATTCAGTAGACTTGTCTTCAGTTTCTTCGTCTGAATCATCATCCCAACATAGCTGGATCTTTTCAGGTTTGTCTTTTAAGCTTAGATCCTGTAGCTGCTTACTGATGTCCTCAGATTCAGAGTTAGAGTTATTGCTCCTCTCTTCAGTAGCAAACTCATTAAAAACAACATGAGGGCTTTCCTCCACGCAAAGAGTCCGATAGTTGAATACTTTGAAAGCTTTGCTGATCTTTTCCATTATTGTGGATAAAGCATGAACAACCAAAGATATGGAAATAAGATAAAGAAGGCTTCCTGCAGTTCCATAGTTCATATGGTGTCCTCTTATCTTTGCTTTGTCGGTAGAGATCGATTCCGAGTGTAACATGCGGTGTTGGTAGCCACGCCGGGAATTTGGTTGGGAGTCCCGAATCTGCGAGTAGAGTTCTAGTTGCTTCTTTGAGAGTCCTGTTCTTTCGTTCGGCAACTCTATTTTCTTGAGGTGTGCGGGCGGCCGATGTCTCATGCTCTATTCATACGCTGCGAGAACTCCTCTACCATGGAATTAAGGAACTCGGTTCCTCCGTACGAACGTATTTTTCTAATTTCGGTGTTCTTCTCGACACTGAGCCTTTTCAGAAGCGTTGGTAACTCTGTTTTGACGTCAGACTTGTTGGCAATGAATATGACCCATGTGTAGCGTGAGTAGTCATCTATGACCACTAAAGCATATTTCTTGCCTCCCGATCGTCACCTGGGGAGGCCTGGACCGAATAAATCCATATGTAGCGGTGAAGGATTCCATCGAGTAGAAGGAGATGGAACGGGTGGATTTTGTTTCTTTGTTTGCTTTCCCTTCGGGCATGCTTCACCTCGAGTGTCTCTGCTTTGAATACTTCATTCGGCGGTCCCCTTGCTAGAGTGTTTCTTGCTAGCTTGTTGAGCGTCTTAAAGTTGAGATGGCTGAGTCTTCTATGCCATAGCCACCCCGTCTGGTTGTCATTTTTTGCCCAATAAGCAAGCTTCGAGGTTCGTTGAGTTCCGATCGACCACATATATGTTCTTTTCGCGCTTGAACACGATAACACTCGTTTTCCCTGTGGATTTATCAATAATATCACGAAACCGGCGTCAAATATCACTCTATTCGAGTTATCACAAAATTGACTAACGGAGAGAAGATTATGTTGAAGTCCTTCAACATATGATACTCTTTGAACTTTGGCGATCCCAATCTTTGAGTGTTCCATATCCTCTAGTATAGCCTTTGGCATTGTCTCCAAACTCGATTAGGTCCTTCTTCGGAGATATAATTCTTGATGAGACTCCTTTGGTATGTCAGTGTGTCTTGAGCATCCGCTGTCCACGTACCGTGGGTCTTTACGCTCTGCAAAAAGAATTATATTCGGGTACCCTTTATTTTTGATTTTGGGTCCTTAGATGTTAGTTTTAGTAACCCCAAATCTGTCTAACAACCACGGTGGTTTCGAGACAGTTTCTTTCCACTTGAGTCAATATACTTGACCCTTTGGATGGTCGAGGCGACTTCTTAGATTTGTTTAGGTTCAGGAGTCCGGATCTTCTGAGTTGGTGGACTGCTGACCTTTGCGTTTTTCTTCTTTTTTTGACTCTTGGAGCCTCTTCTGACTATAGGACCATAGTAATATGACCCATACTGAGTTGGATGTGTCAACTGAGGTGGTCCATACCGATCAGCCACTTAACTTTGCTAGTTCCCCCTTGGAGGCCCGGGGTGTTTGAGTGCGATCTTACGGTCGGAATACGATGTGTAGGATGAGGTGCTTTCATCTTTTGTTTGTTCTTTCTTTGAGGGGTCCAGAACATTTGCATTGATTGTTTCTCGTCGAACAAACCTATCAGTTAGACGCACTTCTGAGTGTACGGGGGCAGATGAGGAAGCTTCTTGGTTGAAGCCAAGTCCTTTCTTACAGTGCTTGGGCTTGTTGCTTGCTAGCATGGCCTCCAGCTTCTTTTCAGTGCCCATGTAACGCTCAGTCATCAGGCTTTTCCAGACATCATCACTTTTCTTCAGTGTATCATATTCGGTCTGAAGTCCCGATAGTTCTTGCTTGATGAGCTCGGTTTAGTATCTTTACGAGTCAAGTCATTGGTGGAACTGAAATCCGATCTTCTTGATCTTTGAGACTTGGCCATCAGAGAGTTTATCTCCTCCCTGAGTCTCAACACAAGTCCTTCAGCTTCAGTAGCAACCTGACTCTCCTGAGAAAGTCTCTGATTCTCCACTTTCAGGGTATCCAACTCCTGAAGAGTCTTACTGAGCTGCAGACTCATTTGAATTTGTTCATCTAATAATTCTTCATAGGCGGTCGTGATGTCCAAATTCCCATCTGCACCTGAAACAATGTCGTGTGTGCAGTGTGAAGAGGAATTAAGTGGTTCATGATAGTTTACCTCATCCTCTTCTCCTGCCATTAGGCACTTTTCAGTTGTTTCTTCAGCTTCAAGCTCTAAGGCCATGAAAGCTGCTTCATCGTCAGATGAGTCGATAAAGGAGTCGACTTCTTCTGAGTCGTCTGAGATTTCGATGTAGGATTGTCTTTTCTAGGCGAATTTCTCTCTCCTTGCCTTACGTGCTGCGCGTTCAGCACTACTGAGCTCAGGACAATCATATTGATAGTGTCCTGGCTTTTTGCAGTCGTAGCAAGTGATGACTCTTTCTTCTTTGCTTTCACTATCCTTTGATGGTGCTGAGTCATCCTTCTTTCTGCATTCAGAAGATTGTGAGTCAGGAGTGCGTTTTGGTGTATAATTTGACTTACCTTTTGTGTCTCGGTATGCTTTAGTCAGTTTTCTGCGCCTCTCCTTCTCCTTCTGATACTTCACAGCGAGCAACGCTTAGTTCTGAGCGAGACTTCCTTCTTGTAGATCATTGAGTGAAGGTTCAGTCTTACTCGTTGTCTTGCTCGTCGCTGGAGATGCTGCGTTGACTGATGCTTTGAAGGCATGGTCAATTTTATTGTCAGCTTCAGCTCTTTGCTTTCGTTGAGGTCTGTCGAACTCAAACTCTTCTGCCTGAAGTTCTGAGAAGATATGGTCAGGAAAGACAACATCTAAATCAGAATGTCGCAATAAAGTGGCAAAAGGTGTCCAGTGTCCGTCCGGCAGTGCCCTCAGTATCTTGAGATTCATTTCTCGGTTGCTGAATGTCTTTCCCAGCCCATTGATGGAATTCATCATATTCGTAAATCTGACGTTCAGATCTTCTATTTTGTCACCAGGCATGAGAGACAAACTTTCCAGTTTTTGGAGTTCCAGCGCCAGTTTGTTAGCTTTTATCTTTTGAGTTCCACGACTCAGTAGCGCTAGAGCGTCCCAGAGTTCCTTTGCCGTTTTGCATTCATGAACCCCGCCAAGATAAGAATCACTAAGAGTGGTCGAGTATGGCATTGCTGGCGACTTCGGTCTAAGTTGTGAAGCTTCTTCTCTTCGAGGAGTGAAGAGACTTACGTCTTTAGGGATCTTCTTCCCGGTCACCATTCCTCCTCCTTCGGTGGGGCACTGAGTCACGACACTATCGATCATGGGAACAATAGGTCCATCTTCAAGCACTTGGTCATTACTATCATGGAGGGATGTCGGATGTGCTTCCATTCGACTCGCCCATACTCCATAATTCTCTCACCGAGAACATGGGTACCATTCTTATCCACGACATATCGGCCATATGAAAATAATGATATGAAGGTAGAGTGATATGCGGTGAAGAAAGCGTTTTCTCGGGATCCGTTCAAGTAGACCGGTTTCAAGATAACAAGAGTCTTAAAGAACTCCTGCTCGATACCAATTGTTGGTCAGGAGTGAGTTCGGGTGTAGAAGGGGGGGGGTGAATACACTGAATCCAATTTTCTCAACTTTGAACACGAACAGTCCTATTCGAGGATAATATCGATGCGAAATAATTCGGCGAGACCAAATAAGCATTCCGAATCGTGTTAGGCTAAAAGTCGACTCTGCGAGATGCGCTAGCGGCGAGTCGAGTCGGTGTCAACGGTAGAAATTCGGTGTGCGGAAATGTGTATGCCCTAATCGGTTGAATGAAAAAACATTTTATGCAAGTCTCGGTTCGGCAAGTGGTCGATTCGGTATCTTTGAGACAGTTGAATGATTTTAAGAAGATTTTCAGTATGAATAGTAAAATCAATGCAACAGTAAGAGAACGTAAGTAAACGACACAGAGAGTTTTAAAGTGGTTCGGATATCAATCAATCCTATGTCCCTTTGTCCCGAAAGTTCGGGAGGTTATTTATTATGCTGAGTTAGTCTCGGTCGGCTTGTGCCGCGGGACAAAGGCGTGGCTTGGGGATTATGCTGAGCAAGTCCCAGTTTACAACGGTTATCAAACTAAAGTGTTTGACAAACTCTCCAACTATGAAGGAGTCCTTTTACAATAAGGAACAAGTTCAAATATGAACTCCTTCGTCTAAGCTATATATGGTTTCGGTTGAGCTTAGGGTTAGAGGGATAGGGAACGAGAGTGTAGCTTCTAGAGCGACGAACAGCTGAGTGTAGCTATAAGTTCGTGTCACGTCGCTTGGATACTAGATGCTTGGTTGTCGGTTCAGCTTGGTTCCCTTAAGAGCTAAAAGGTAGTCTTTCGCCGGAGATAGATCTTTAGATTCTTGCGGAAGACTTAGGCTTTTTGGTTAGGCTCGTTTTAATGCTCTGTGTGTTCTTGAGAGGCTTTTTCGAGCTCTCGCTTGTTCTTATGATTTCGGCGAGCTTCAATTCTTGAATGATCCCTCTATTTATAGAGAAGAGATTGGGAGAGATCCGTTGGAGACGATCTTCTTCTTTCTCTCTCTTTTGGTAGCAAACGACTCTTTTGAAGTAGGTAACAATGTACTTTCCCACCTTTTTAGGCAAAGGGTTGACTGCAACTTTAGCAGGTGAGAAGACACGTGTGTTCTTGTCATTCGTCGAGGTGGATAGAGCGGTTGAGACGGCCACGAGACTTCAAGGCAAGCGAAGGCGACTTCTCTCTTCCTCGTATATGACAATGCTGATTGTCTTTCAAAAGTATTTGACGATTATTCGTGCGCCGATCTTGAGTATGATCCCGTATTCGGTAGGTAGATAGTGGGGAAAGTCATCGAAGATCGGCTACGAGTTCGATGAACTGCTCCTGCCGAGTCCGGTTCACCGACTCTTTCGATATCTTGCTCTGCTTGAGTCCGGTATCCCTGAGTCTTCTACTTCGATGTTAAGGCGGATAATCTGCGAGCGCCTTGATCGGAGCGAGTGTCTCATCGAGTCCGAAACCTCGAGAGACAAATAACGATTACAACGGAATGGTTCACCAATCGAGATAGGGTTTTGGGATCTTCAAATCTTCTCAACAATCGAGCACTAGAGTGCCGAGCATGGTTCAATATAGAAGATAGAATCATTTCCCACTAAATGAGATTATGCTGAGGACAGAATCATCACCCTTTTTCGAGAATGGAAACGTAGTGAAAATCTCCAAAATTTGAAGGTTGACCCCTTTAACAAAATTGCAATTCGAGCGGAAAAATAATATTTTTTTTTCGAGAATGGAAACGTAGTGAAAATCTCCAAAATTTGAAGGTGCCCTTTAACAAAATTGCAATTCGAGTGGAAAAATAATATTTTTTTTTCGAGAATGGAAGCGTAGTGAAAATCTCCAAAATTTGAAGGTTAACCCCTTTAAAAAAATTGCAATTCGAGTGGCAAAATAATATTTTTTTTCGAGAATGGAAACGTATTGAAAACTCCAAATTTTGACGGTTAACCTCTTTAAAAAAATTGCAATTCGAGTGGCAAAATAATATATTTTTTTCGAGTATGGAAAGGTGTTGAAAATCTAAAAAATTTGAAGGTTAACCCCTTTAAAAAAATTGCAATTCGAGTGGCAAAATAATATATTTTTTTTCGAGTGTGGAAAAGTGTTGAAAATCTCCAAAATTTGAAGGTTAAACCCTTTAAAAAAATTGCAATTTGAGTGGCAAAATAATATATTTATTTTCGAGTATGGAAAAGTGATGAAAATCTCCAAAATTTGAAGGTTAACCACTTTAAAAAAATTGCAATTCCAGTGGCAAAATAATATTTTTTTTTCGAGAATTGAAACGTTGTGAAAATCTCCAAAATTTGAAGGTGTTCCCTTTAAAAAAATTGCTATTCGAGTGGCCAAATGATATTTATTTTTTCGAGCATGGAAACGTTTGCAAAATCTCCAAAATTTGAAGGTGTTACCTTTAAAAAAAATGGCAATTCGAGTGGAAAAATAATATTTATTTTTTCGAACATGAAACGTATGCAAAATCTCCAAAATTTGAAGGTTAACCCCTTTCTAAAAATTGCAATTCGAGTGGCAAAATAATATATTTTTTTCGAGTATGGAAAAGTGTTGAATATCTTAAAAATTTAAAGGTTAACAACCCCTTTAAAAAAATTGCAATTCGAGTGGCAAAATAATACTCCCTCCGTCCCGCTAATTCTGTCTCAGTTGACTTTGGGACTGAGATTAAGAAATTTTAGTTTAGTGTGTATTTTATGAGTTTTAATTGTATAAAGAAAATGTCACAGTTTTCGAGGAGTGGTTGGTGGAAAGAAATGAGAATTATCTAAATTTTTGCAAGGCTAGTAAAAGGCAATCGATTTTTATTTTTTATATTTTTTTTATATTGAATTTGAAGAAATAATCTAAAGTTTTCAAAAAGATAAAAATCATAATTTTCTGAGTTCGGAGCGGAACATAATCGAGTGGGAGATAGATTTTTGAAGAGAGAGTATAAGAATGTGGGGGTTGAGTAGTGAGTAAGGAGGACCCACTTCATTTTATGTTTAAGAGTAATTTTTACCATTTTAGGAAATAGGACAGTAATAGCGGGACAGCCCCATTAGGCAAGTAGGATAGTAATAGCGGGACGGAGGGAGTATATTTTTTTTCGAGTATGGAAAAGTGTTGAAAATCTGCAAAATTTGAAGGTTAAACCCTTAAAAAAAAATTGCAATTCCAGTGGCAAAATAATATTTTTTTTATAGAATTGAAACGTTGTGAAAATCTCCAAAATTTGAAGGTGTTCCCTTTAAAAAAATTGCTATTCGAGTGGCCAAATAATATTTATTTTTTTGAGCATGGAAACGTTTGTAAAATCTCTAAAATTTGAAGGTTAAACCCTTTAAAAAAATGGCAATTCGAGTGGCAAAATAATATTTATTTTTTCGAGCATGTACACGTAGTGAAAATCTCCAAAATTTGAAGGTTAACCCCTTTAAAATAATTGCAATTCGAGTGGCAAAATAATAAATTTTTTTCGAGTATGGAAAAGTGTTGAAAATCACCAAAATTTGAAGGTTAACAACCCCTTTAAAAAAATTGCAATTCGAGTGGCAAAAAAATATTTTTTTTTCGAGAATGGAAACGTAGTGAAAATCTCACAAATTTGAAGGTTAACCCCCCCTTTAAAAAAATTGCAATTCGAGTGGAAAAATAATTTTTAGTTTTCGAGCATGGAAATTTTTGCAAAATCTACAAAATTTGAAGGTTAAACCTTTTAAAAAAATTGCAATTCGAGTGGAAAAATAATATTTTTTTTTCGAGAATGGAAACGTAGTGAAAATCTCCAAAATTTGAAGGTTAACCCCTTTAAAAAAATTGCAATTCGAGTGGAAAAATAATATTTTTTTTTCGAGAATGGAAACGTAGTGAAAATCTCCAAAATTTAAAGGTTGACACCTTTAACAAAATTGCAATTCGAGTGGAAAAATAATATTTTTTTTTCGAGAATGGAAAGCGTAGTGAAAATCTAAAAAATTTGAAGGTTAATCCCTTTAACAAAATTGCAATTCGAGTGGAAAAATAAATTTTTTTTCGAGAATGGAAAGCGTAGTGAAAATCTCCAAAATTTGAAGGTTAACCCCTTTAAAAAAATTGCAATTCGAGTGGCAAAATAATATTTTTTTTCGAGAATGGAAACGTATTGAAAACTCCAAATTTTGACGGTTAACCTCTTTAAAAAAATTACAATTCGAGTGGCAAAATAATATATTTTTTTCGAGTATGGAAAGGTGTTGAAAATCTAAAAAATTTGAAGGTTAACCCCTTTAAAAAAATGCAATTCGAGTGGCAAAATAATATTTATTGTTTCGAGTATGGAAAAGTGTAGAAAATCTCCAAAATTTGAAGGTTAACCCCTTTTAAAAAAAATTCAATTCGAGTGGCAAAATAATATATTTTTTTTCGAGTATGGAAAAGTGTTGAAAATCTTCAATTCGAGTGGCAAAATTTAAAGGTTAACAACCCCTTTAAAAAAATTGCAATTCGAGTGGCAAAATAATATTTTTTTTCAAGAATGGAAACGTAGTGAAAATCTCCAAAATTTGAAGGTTAACCCCTTTAAAAAAATTGCAATTCGAGTGACAAAATATTATTTATTTTTTCGAGCATGGAAACGTTTGCAAAATCTCCAAAATTTGCAGGTTAACCCCTTTAAAAAAATTGCAATCCAGTGGCAAAATAATATTTATTTTTTCGAACATGGAAAGCGTTTGCAAAATCTCGAGAATTTGAAGGTGCCCTTTAAAAAAATTGCAATTCTAAGTGGAAAAATAATAAATTTTTTTCGAGTATGGAAAAGTGTTCAAAATTTCAAAAAATTTGAAGGTTAACCCCTTTAAAAAATTGCAATTCGAGTGGCAAAATAATATTCTTTTCGAGAATGGAAATGTAGTGAAAATCTCCAAAATTTGAAGGTTAAACCCTTTAAAAAATTGCAATTCGAGTGGAAAAGTAATATCTTTTTTTCGAGAATAGAAACGTAGTGAAAATCTCCAAAATTTGAAGGTTAACCCCCCTTTAAAAAAATTGCAATTCGAGTGGCAAAATAATAGATTTTTTTTCTAGTATGGAAAAGTGTTGAAAATCTCCAAAATTTGAACGTTAAAACCCTTTAAAAAAAATTGCAATTCGAGTGGCAAAATAATAAATTTTTTTTCGAGTATGGAAAAGTGTTGAAAATCTCCAAATTTTGAAGGTTAAATCCTTTAAAAAAATTGCAATTCGGCGGCAAAATAATCTTTTTTTTTCGAGGCCCGGAAAGCGTCTTGAAAACTCCAAAATTTGAAGGTTAACCCCTTTAAAAAAATTGCAATTCGAGTGGCAAAATTATATATTTTTTTCGAGAATTGAAACGTTGTGAAAATCTCCAAAATTTGAAGGTGTTCTCTTTAAAAAAATTGCAATTCGAGTGGCAAAATAATATTTATTTTTCGAGCATGGAAACGTTTGCAAAATCTCAAAAATTTGAAGGTTAACCCCTTTAAAAAAATGCAATTCGAGTGGCGAAATAATATTTATTTTTTCGAGTATGGAAAAGTGTAGAAAATCTCCAAAATTTGAAGGTTATGATTCAATCCTCAGCATGATCATATTTATTTTTTCGAGTGGCGAAATAATATTTATTTTTTCGGGTGGCAAAATAATATGTTGGGTGATGATTCAATCCTCGGCATGATCATACTTGTGGGAAATGATTCTATCTTCTATCTTGAATCACGCTCGGTAGCCTCGTGCTCACGGCGTGAGAAGATTTGAAGATCCCAAAAACCCTATCCGATTGGTGAACCATTCCTTTGTATTCGTATTTGTCTCGGGAGGTTTCGGACTCGGTAGACACTCTGCTCTGGTCAAGGCGCTCGGTAGCTCATCGGCCCCGGCACCGGTGTAGAAGACTCGGTGAATCTTGGACTCGGCGGGAAGCGATATGCGAGAGAGTCGGTTGAAGCGAACTCGGCGGGAGTAGTTCGGCTGGACTCGGAGGCTGATTTTCGGTAGACCCTTCTCGGTGTCTATCTCTCGAATACAAAATCGGACTCAACATCGGCGACTTGATCTTACGAGCATCCGAATCTTTTGATAAGCTATCGGTGTTGTCAAGTACGAGGAAGAGAGA
Organism: Lavandula angustifolia; assembly: GCA_028984105.1. Lineage (NCBI taxonomy): Eukaryota > Viridiplantae > Streptophyta > Magnoliopsida > Lamiales > Lamiaceae > Lavandula > Lavandula angustifolia. Next base: position 32,589,728 of record CM054811.1, read on the forward strand.
AGTCAACTTCAATTGCCTCGAAGTTTGTTACTGTCTCAACCACCACATCCACCTCGACAAATGACAAGCATACACGTGTCGTCTCACCTACTAAAGCTACGGTCAACATATTTCCGTAAAAGGAGGGAAATGACACTGTACCTACTACACAAAAGAGCCGTTTGCTACCACAAAAGAGGGAAAAAGAAGAAGATCATCTCCAACGGATCTATTCTTCTCTCCACTCCCATAAATAGAGGGATCATTCAAGATTTGAAAAGCACGACGCCTAGAACGCACGGAGCATTCAAACGAGCGAAATTAACGACTAAGTCTTCGCAAGAATCAGCGAGTTATCTACGGAGAAAGACTACATCCAACTTCAAAAGGAACCAAGTGAACCGAGCCATAAGCTTCTAGTATCCAAGCGGCCGACACGAACCTATAGCTAAACCCTCGGCTGTTCGTCGCTCTAGATAGCTACATTCTCGTTCCTTATCCCTCTAACCCTAAGCTCACTTGTTATATCCATAGCTTAGACGAAGGAGTTCACATTTGAACCCAATCCTTATTGTATAAGGACTCCTTCATTGTTGGAGAAGTTTGTCAAACACTTAAAGTTTGATAGAATTGTATGGCTGGGACTTGCTCGAGTATAATCCCCAAGCCACGGCTTTGTCCGGTGTACAAAGGCGGCTGAGACTAACTCGGTATAATAAATAGCCTCTGATCTATCGGGACAGTGGACGTAGGATTGTTGATATCCGAACCACTTTAAAAATATACGTGTCGTTTACTTACTTGTTTCATTGGTTTTTCTTGTGCATCTTGAACATCATATTTAAAATCGATTTAAGCTGTCTCGGTATTCGAACTTCTTATCTCTGGGACCGAGACTTGCATAAAACGTTTTCCTCATTAAAAGCGATTTGGGCCTACACAATTCCGCACTGGCTGAACTCTCAGCGATCGATGAATTCGACCTAGTCGGTTAGCGAGATCTCAGTGAGTCGAGTACTCTTTTAGCCTTTAACACGATTGAGAACGGTTATGCAGTCTGCTTTGAACTATTCGATACGGCACCTTCCTGAATAGGGCATTTGTTCGTGTTCGAAAGTTGAGAAATTTGGATTCAGGTGTATTCACCCCCCTCTACACCTGAACTCACTTACGGGACCAACAATTGGTATCGGAAGCGGGGAGTTCTTTGACTCTTGTTATCTTTGAGGCTAGTCTATTCGAACGGATCCGAGGGAAAGCATTTTCCTTTGCATATCACTCTACATTCATATCATTATTCTTCATGGCTGATATGTCGGGTATAAGGATGGTACCTATGTTCTCGGTGGAGAACTACGGAGTATGGCGAGTCGGGATGGAAGCTCATCGACATCCCTCCATGACGGTATGGTGAAGTGCTTGAAGATGGACCTATCGTTCCTATGATTGATAGTGTCGTGACTCGGGACCAAGCTCGAGGAGGAGGAATGGTGGCCAGGAAGAAGATCCCCAAGACGCAGAATTCTCTTCATTCACGAAGAGAAGAAGCTTCACAATCTAGGCCGAGTCGCCGAGAATGCTTATACTAACCACCCTTAGTGATTCTTATCTTGGCGGGGGTTCGGGAATGCAAAGGCGCTAAAGAACTGCGGGATGCTCTTGCGCTACGAGTCGAGGGACTCGAGAAGATTAAAGCCTTGACAAATTAAGCTTTGGAACTCCAAAAGTTTGGAAAGCTTGTCTCTCATGCCCGGGGACAAAATCGAAGATCTAAACGTCAGATTTACCAATCGATGAATTCTATCAATGAGGTGGGAAAGACATTCGGCAGAAGAGATGAATATGAAGATTCGAGGGAGCCGGCTCTGGACGGACACTGGACACCTTTTGCCACTTTATTGCGACATTCGATTTAGATGCTTGTGTCTCCCGACCATATCTTTTCGGAATTACGGGCGAGGAGTATGAGTTCGACGGACCTCAAAGAAAGCGAGAGGCTGAAGGCGATACGAAGATTGACCATGCTTTCAAAGCTACGGTCGGCCACGACATCTCCCGCTACGAGCAAGACGACGAGTAAGGCGAGCCTTCACTCGCCGACCTACAAGAAGGAAGTCAGCTCGGAAGTGCGTCTGCTCGCAATGAAGTATCGGAAGGAGAAAGAAAGGCGTGGAGAAAAGCGACCAAAGCATACCGAGATACAAAAGGTAAGTCGGAATATACACCTAAACGCGCTCCACGATACTCAATCTTACGAATGCGAAAGAAAGATGACTCGGCACCCTCAAGGGATAGTGCGACCAAAGAAGAAAAAGTCATCACTTGCTACAATCTGCAAGAAGCGAGACATTATCGGTATGATTGTCCTGAGCTCGGTAGTCTTTGAGCGCGCGGCACGCAAGGCAAGAGAGAGAAATTCGCCCGAGAAAAGATAATCCTACATAGGTGGCGAAATCTCGGACGACTCGAAGAGATCGACTCCTTTATGGATTCATCGACGATGAAGCGGCTTTCATGGCCTTAGAGCATGAAGCGAGATGAATCAAGCGAAATGTGCATGATGGCGGGCGAAGAGGATGAGGTAAATTCTCATGAACCAGTTAACTCCTCTTCACCTTGCACACACGACACTATTTCGGGTGCGGATGGGAATTTGGACATCTCGACCGCATATGAAGATCTACTAGATGAACAAATTCGGATGAGTCTGCACGGTGAGTAAGACTCTTCGGGGAGTTGGATACCACGAAAGTGGAGTATCGAGACTTTCTCATGAGAGTCGGGTTATTGCGAGGCCGAAGGACTTGTGTTGAGACTCGGGGAGGAGATAAACTCTCACGATGGCCAAGTCTCGGCATCAAGAAGATCGGATTTCGGTCTTGACCAATGACTTGACTCGAGAAGATGCTTGGCCGAGTCTGCGAAGCAAGAAGCTATCGGGACTTCGAGGGCCAGAGCACGGCCCATTGAAGAAAAGTGATGATGTACGGAGGAACACGATGGTAGAGAGGTATATGGGCGCGAGAGAAGAAATTGGAGGCTATGCTAGCAAGCAATAAGCCAAAGCCCTTGCAAGGAAGGACTTGGATTCGATCCCAGGAGCTTCCTCATACGCGGTACACTTCGAAGTGCGGCTGGCGATAGATTTGTTCGAGGGAGACTATCAACGCAGATATCTTGAACCCCTAGCAAAGAACAAACGAGAAGATGAAAGCACCTCATCCCACACATCAGCATTCGACAAGAAGATCAATGCCAAGAAACCCCGGTTCGATCGAGGGGAACCGGCAAATCAAACTTGGCGGATCGGTATGGACCTTCGAAGGCGACGCGTCACCTGCTCGGTATGGATCATATTATTATGAACCTATAGTCCGAAGAGGCTCCAAAGGTCAAAAAGAAGAAAAAGGTCGCACGGAAGGCAAAGGTCGGTAGTCCGCCCAACTCGGGAAGATCGGGACTCCCGAACCTCGGAAGCCTCGAAGTCGGTGTGACCGGTCCGGTGGTCGAGATATGTTGACTCCGGTGGAAAGAAAATGTACGAAACCACCGGGGTTGTTAGACAGATTTGGGTTACTAAAACTAACATCTAAGGACCCAAAATCAAAAATAAAGGGTACACTGAATATAATTACGTTTTGCGAGTGCGTAAAGACCCATGGTATGTGGACGGCGGATGCTCAGAGACACATGACATACCAAAGGAGTCTGCGAAGAATTATATCATCGAAGAAGGACCCATAATTGAGTTCGGAGACAATGCAAAGGCTATACCGAGAGGATATGGAACACTCGGCATTGGAGCCCCAGCGTTCAAGAGTATCATATGTTGAAGGACTTGACATAATCTTCTCTCTGTTAGTCAATTTTGTGATAACTTCGAATAGAGTGATATTTGATTTGGTTTACGTGATGTTATTGATAAATCCACGGGGAAAACGAGTGTTATCGGGTTCGCGAGAAAGAACATATATGTGGTTGGCCGGAACTCGGTGAACACGAAGCTTGCTTATTGGCAAAGAATGACAACCGCACGGGGGTGGCTATGGCGCACGAAGACTCGGCCATCTCAACTTTAAGACGCTCAACAAGCTTGCGAGAGACACTCTAGCAAGGGGCGCCGAATGAAGTATTTAGCAAAGACACTCGAGTGAAGCATGTTTGAAGGGAAAGCAAACAAGGAATCAAAATCCAGCAGTTCCATCTCCTTCCATTGATGGAATCCTTCGAGCACTACATATGGATTTGTTCGGTCCGGTCTCCCCGGTGACGATCGGGGCGGAAAATATGCATTAGTGGTCATAGATGACTACTCGCTACACATGGGTCATATTCATTGCCAACAAGTCGATGTCAAAAGCAGTGTTACCAACGCTTACGAAAAAGCTCGGTGTCGAGAAGAACACCAAGATCGAGAAAAATACGTTCGGACGGAGGCTGAGTTCCTTAATTCTATGGTAAAGGAGTTACGCAAGCGAAGGAATAGAAGCATGAGACTTAGTGCCACGCACACCTCGGCGGAATAGGGTTCTTTGAACGAAAGAACGAGAACTCTAAAAGAAGCGGCTAGGACTCTACTCGCAGGACTCGAGGACTCCCACCAAATTGCAGGCGAAGCGACGGATGCTGCATGTTATACTCGAGAATAGATCTCTCTGCGACAAAGCGGCATAAGCGGACACCATATGAACTATGGAACGGCGGGAAGCCTTCTCTATCTTATTTCCATATTTTTGGTTGTTCATGCTTTATTCACAATAATGGGAAAGATCAGTGAAGACTTTTGATAGCAAGTCGGATCGGGGAGTATTCTTAGGATACTCTCGGGTCGGCAAAGCTTTGAGTATTCAACTATCGGACTCTTTGCATGGAGGAAAGCCTCATGTTGTTTTTAACGAGTTTGCTGCGAAGGCGGGAGCAATAACTCAAATTCGAATGCGAGGACATCGTGAAGCGGCTACGGGATCTAAGCTTAAAAGATAAATGCGAAAAGATCCGGCTATGTTGGGATGATGATTCGGGCGAAGAAGCGAAGACAAATCCTCTTGAATCTCAACCCGGCGAGCAAGTAGTGAGCAGTTGATTCTCCCGAGCAGAATCAATCCCCGGGTAACTCGGGTCGATGAAGAAACCATTGAGGTAGCTGAGACCAACACTGCGGGAGGAACACCTCGGGGGGAGCGTCTAGTAATGTTCCCGAGCTGAATGCCCCCGACCCGGTGACTCGATGAGCCATACTCTTATTCTTGAATTACTTCAATCTCGAGAATAGTACAAGCTGAAATGCCTAACTCACCTACTATACGTGTTGAACAATTTTCGGATGAAGAGTTGAAACATCGTAGATCGTGGCTCGATGCTCACACTGCTCTTGATTTAATCATTGGAGATCCTTGACAAATGTCAAGACAAGATCCAGTTACTGTCAAGGGAGAAAGCGCATTATTTTCCCCGCTTCTTGTCTGCGAAGAGCCTCGAGACCATTGAGGATGCGTTTGAAAGATCTTGGCCCCGGATCATTGCTATGCGGGGAGGAGGCTGAATCGGTTCACGAGAAGCGAAGTATGGGAGCTTGTAGACGAGACCCGGCATCAACATGTTATTGGAACTAAATGGGTCTTCAAAAACAAGCGAGATGAAAACAACGTTATAGTCGGGAACAAAGCAAGGCTCGTGGCTAAAGGCTGCTTTGTCGGTTGAAGGAATAGATTTCGATGAAACTTTCGCTCCGATTTGCAAGGTTGGAGGCAGTTAGACTATTCTAGCCTACGCATGACACATCAAAGATTCGAGAGTTTATCAAATGGATGTGAAGTCTGCGTTCACGAACGGCGTCTTTGAAAGAAGAAGTCTATGTGGAACAACCGCCCGGCTTTCGGAGCGGAGGACATCAAGTATATAGACTCGAGAAAGGCTCCATACGGGTTAAAACAAGCACCCGGGGCTTGGTACGATACCTATGTGCGAGTTTCTTCTTGAGAAAGGTTTTCGAGAAAGGCACGATAGACCACACTCTATTCGGCATTCGATTGGAAGAAGACTTATTACTTGTGCGGATCTACGTGGATGACATTATATTCGGATCAAAGAATGTCATCATGTGTCGGCAATTTGAAAAGATGATGAAGGATAAGTTCGAGATGTCGATGATGGGTGAAATGAACTACTTCCTTGGTTTTCAAGTCAAGCGATACGAAAAGGGAACGTTCATCAACCAAGCGAAATACACTCGAGACCTCATCAAAAGATTCGGTTGCACATCAAGCAAATCAATCAAGATCCCGATGAACACGAATATGAAGATAGATCTTGATAAAGAGGGAGTATCGAGTAGACCAAAGCGAATACCGTGCTATAATTGGTTCTTTATTATATCTAACGGCTACTCGTCGACATAACTTATCTTTGTAGGTGTACGTGCTTGCTCGATTTAGGGCGAATCCCAAGCGAGTCATATGGACTCGGCAAAGAAGATTCTCCGCTATCTACGAGGAACACGACATGGGTTTGTGGTATCCGGTGATGATAATATTGAACTAAGCTGGTTATCCCGATGCGGCTATGCGGGATGTAGAATAGACCGAAAATCAACTTCGGGGAACATGTCGGTTCCTTGGCGGCGGGGTGATCTCATGGTTTTCAAAGAAACGGCACTCGGTGGCCACGTCGACTGCGAAGGCTGAATACATAGGCTGCTTGGAAGTTGTTGCGCCCGGATCCTTTAGGTGAGGCAACGGTGAGAGACTATGACGTCATTCGAGAATGAAGTGCCGATTTTACTGACAGTACCGGTGCTATTGCAATCACTTTCGGAACCACAGTACTTCATACGAGATGCATGCACGTAGACATCGAGACATCACTTCATTCGTGACCATGTCGAGAAAAAGGATATCGGGATGGAGAAGATCCCATGCCCGACAACGACGGGCTGATATGCGACCAAGCCTCTGGTTGAATCAGTTCGAGAGAACTTTCGGTAGAGAGCTAGGTCTGTTGGACCCTCTTGACCCCGATCGGTAAAGAGGTTTCGGGAGAGAGACATTTCGATAAGGGGAATGTTCACTCTCGATGCTGATACATTCGATGCGTAGAGCGAAACCATCTACACGAGGTATCGGTGACTACTATGTTCGGGTGACGGGTTTGCGTATCTCTACTCGGTAGTAATTTAATACAACGGTACTTTGCATTTATGACAAAGATTCGAGCATGACATTAATATCTTTTGGTTTGTCTTTATTATTAACGGCTCACATTTAATGCACGACATTCCGTACATAAGTTTCTTTGAACTACGCACGCATTTAATGCATGTCTTTTCATGATTACTACTTAGGCTATTTTACAACGAGGCTTTGACTTAGGCGACTTTTTGTGATCATTGCCTATTTTATAACTTCTAATCTTAGCGGTCCGTATCATAAAAAGCAAGTTTAAATTCGGCCTTCGATCGAAAGCATTGTTCATCTTCATATTTGATATATATATTCGATCATATCTTTGAAACCGCCATTAGCATACTTCATAACTTTCAAATTCAGAAATCCGAGATACTGCATACGCAATCCTTACTTGCAACTTCATTCTCAATCTTATCTCAAATTTTATCTATTGGTATGCTTATATCTATTAATGTATTTATTATATTTTTCGATATCGCATTGTAAAGCACTTTGTTCTATCCAAGCGATCTCGATTCATTTCTTGTAACAGGTATTATGGTGGTCTATCCGTCGGTTCTCCCGGACAAGATAGAGGAAATCCTCGGCAAGGGCCGTATCGGGTGCGAACCGATCATGGAGTTCGACGCGTGCGAGCTCGAGTACATGGACGATATCTTCACATATACGAGGAAATCCGGACTTGAGGAGTTTCTATCGAGGAAGCCGACCTTCTTCCTTCCTCGACAAGTGGCGGAACTATATCCCGAACTCAGAGCTCGATTGGAGAGACATTACAGCGAGGTTATTTGTTAACACCCATTGTGACGACGCATCGAGGATACGAAGCGGATGTCCATTAAACAAGCGTTGAAGAAAAGCTTCAACCTCCCGTCCGAAGGTGCCGGCACCTTGGGGTACAATGACGCGCCTGCCGACACATACCTCTCCGTTTTTACGTGGCAAGCCCACAACCTTGAGCGACATTTCCGAAGAATGCCATGCTACCTTGATTCGAGCCATTGGCGTACATCGTCGCTCAGTTGTTGACGAGCCGGTGGCTCTTTCGATCGGGGTCTCCGAGCCCAAGATCCATATGATGATGGCGATTTATGGCTGCGTGAAAGTCGGATTGGGTGACTTCTTTGTTCGCGAATATATGGCTCGGGCGGCCAAGTTCGACAAAGCTATCGCGAACAACGACCGCAAAAGGAAAGCTTCTCTATGGACTTAAATTATCCGGTCATGATCGAGGATTTACTGCGGTGAGCGAGATCACATATGACGGCAAGGAATATTTTAATGTGAAGAAAATCCGCTTTCACAAAAAGTCCGCGGCCTGCCTTGATTGGTTCGGGGCCAGGCCGCGAGAAGCTTCGGCCATCTAAGCCACAGCGGGCGACTCCTAAGAAAAGGACATCTCCGGCAAAATCACCTAAGGCACCGCGAAGAGGTGAGGAAGGCCATACTGGGATACACCTCTTGAACCGGAGACTACTCCTCGAGTGGCTCTTGAACCCGACTCCTATTCGGCCACTACGGTTGGTAGATGAGTCTTCCTCATACGAGAAGACCAAGTCGGTGGAGAAAGCGGTCTCAGCGAGGAACAAGTTCAAGAGGAACAGGGGAGAGGCTACGAAGCCCCAGCGAAGAAGTCCAGCGTGCGGATAGCCCTCTCTCTGTGCCTCCAGCTCGGCGATCTACCACTGCTGACCACGAGGACCGACTTCGTTGATATCGAGTCGGATTCTGCGTCTGCGAAGAGACTCTCGGGATGGAAGCGGCGGTTATTATCTACAGAGCTTCCGAGAGATCATCCGATTCATTCGAGCTTGCGACCATTTAGATTTGCTCGTCCTAGCCAAGTCGGCAAGGCTCCATATGATCTACGCTTTCGGGAGTGGCCTCGGCTTCAGCGCCTTGTTCTACACTACTCCCGTCGGCCGACTACACTTGGAAGAAGCGAGATTGCGTGAGGAGATAGGCTATTGAGCACGAGAACCTCAATACGATGGAGAATCTAAAGGGCGACCATGCTTGCAATCATTGCGATCGATGCCCAGCGGTGGCTCGCCGCCCCCGGATGGGTCGACCACGACGGTCGGGACCCGCTGATGATTCGAGCCACAGAAAGCGATGAGGGACATCCAGCGGGACAAGGATACCCATACTGAAGAAGCGGCACCACTCCGTATCCTTGGGCACGAGAAGCATTCGGGCAGTGTCTCGTCCTCGGCGAGGAGCTGCTCGGCTCTGCTCGAGTCGACATATGAGGCGGCGCCCAACCCATGCAAGAGATCCGTTCGGTTGCCAAAGCTCTAAGCGCACAAGGAGTTAAAAATCGGGAATTGGCGAAGGCGATCCACAAGGTGTGGGAGAAGTCTGCATTGGCCGCCAACTCACGACTCGGTGAAATCCAGCATCTCTATATCGGCTACCCACGATGTCTCCACTCTCATATCCGAAGGATTGGCCCGGCCCGGCAACAACGAGTTTCGGACTCGACTAAGGACAATTCGGGAGGGACGAGCCAAGCTCCTTGAACAATTTGAACGCCTTGTCCGCTCATGCTTGAGTCATTCACCGAGCAAGCCCGGCCACGGAGAACGAGACTAGGCCTCATTCAGCTGGTCGTGGAGGACAAGATCGGTGAGAAACTAGCTGAGCGAAGTCGGAAGCCGTTCTCTCTCATACACCATACAGGACGAACTCATATCGAGAGGAACGAGCAGCTGCATCTAGCATTGGAGAAAGTGCATGCAATTTGGACGACTTGTCAGCTTTGTTTATCGAAGCTAGAGAAGAAGGTACTCATCCCAACCCCGTTGTACTTGATGATGCCAAAAAGGGGGAAGGAAAGAAGAAGGGTGCGAGAAAGAAAGTGAAGGAAGTGAAGGAAAGAAAAAGAGTGCGAGAAGGCGACTCCCGCTAAACCTTCTAGACTACGAAGGGGACAGCTGCGAAGGAAAGAAGGGGCGAGAAGAAGAAATCTATTGCGACATTAGCAAAACTTCGGTCTCGAGAACACTCGGACTCGAGACTCCGGGTAAGGCCCGGTGTGTTTTCGGGTCGAGCACGGTGAAACCGACCCAAGTGGCTCAGGACCCCGAGCGAGACTACTCGAGCGGCCCGAGACTCCCAAAGGCATTATTAAGGAGGTTCTTGAGTACGGCTGAACGAGCGGTGGAGGACTCGGAAGAAGAAGAGGCTCCTCTTCCACCACCCGGTTCAAGAAGGCAAGGGCAAACAAAAGCTTAAAATTCCAACCCCTCCCGGCAAAGCGATTAAGGTACATATCTGGCGAGGAGGAAGCCCGAATAGGCTGCGGATGAGAGGCGGCGGAGAAATTGCGGAGGCGAAGCGGCTAACAAGCGAAAGTCTAAGCTTTGCTAAAGGAAAGACTAAAGCCCCATCCGAGAGGAGGAAAGAAAGCGCTGAGGCGCCTCAGAAAGCTCATCATAACGAGATGAAGAGGACAGAGAAAAGGAAAAGAAGCAGCGACGAAGAGTGCGAAAGGCGGGGTACGTCCAAATCTAGATCTAGTACCCTATCCTGAATCGAGAAGAAGCCCCTCAGCAAGACCGGCTGATACACAAGGAGATGAAATCGAAGCCATATTTGATCCCGATGAACAAATATCTATACGAGGCGAGGAGGCAAGACGTAGTCAGCTGCCGAGACAGAATTTGGAAGGCGGGACCTTGAAGCTCGATGAAAAGGGCGAAGAGAGGAGGCCGGTGAGAGTGCCTTCTAAAGGCTGATATTCCATACAGATCTGAGGAAATTCGGGGAAGCGGTGACACGAAATTTCAAAGATGGCCAAGAAACAGATGAATGGATACCAGCTCAGCTCAATCAAAGATGGGAAAATGCGAAAATTGAGTTCATCAAGAGGAACTATTTACGGAGGTTACGGTCCAGCGGGACAAGGATTGAAGCTTACATGGAATGGATGTTCGCTGCGGAACACGAACTCTACCCATTACCTCGACAAAGCCGTATACGAAGGTATAGAAGTCCGTGTTCGGGACCCGAGAATCATACCTCCCACCAGAAGACAGGATGACTCGGTACACTTTGGTACGATTGAAGGCGAAGTGAAGCATGCCGCGGCGAAGAAAGAACTTCTTTGAAGATGAGCCTGCGATTTTGCGGAATTTACGAAGGCTAAGGAAGATCACATACGAGGATGTATGGAGTGCCGCTCCACGAAGATCGAGACTCGAGAGTTCATGGACGAGAATCAAGAAGTTCGGTGGCCCTCCTCCTTAGATCTTTAGCTCATTCTCTTAGCATAGCAAGATTGTATACATCTTGAATTTCTCTTATATTTATACAATACTGCTTTTGGCTCGACAACTACTTGTTGTTTATACGGCCGTGTTTGTTTTATGCTTTAACACTCGGAATCTTTGAAGTGATTCTTTGGCTCACACTCTCTTTATTACATGTCGGTGATTGCTTTGATAGATTACGCTGCTTTGTTTTGTTTGCAATGGGGGAAATTGTTACGTTTACCCTATTTGCTTTATAGTCTAGAGCCCGATGGAATATCTCTACGATCCTACTTGTAATATTTGTAAGGAGTTTTTGTTTCTATCACGTTTAGTGTTAGCATAGATGATAGGTTTTGGCATCATCAAATAGGGGGAAATTGTTGGGTGATGATTCAATCCTCGGCATGATCATACTTGTGGGAAATGATTCTATCTTCTATCTTGAATCACGCTCGGTAGCCTCGTGCTACGGCGTTGAGAAGATTTGAAGATCCCAAAACCCTATCCGATTGGTGAACCATTCCTTTGTATTCGTATTTGTCTCGAGGTTTCGGACTCGGTAGACACTCTGCTCACGGTCAAGGCGCTCGGTAGCTCATCGGCCTCGGCACCGGTGTAGAAGGCTCGGTGAATCTTGGACTCGGCGGGAAGCGATATGCGAGAGAGTCGGTTGAGGCCGAACTTCAGCGGAGTAGTTGGCTTGGACTCGGAAGCTGATTTTGGTAGACCACTTCTCGAGATGTCTATTTGCGAATACAAAATCCGGACTCGGCATCGGTGGCGATCTTGAAGCTGTGCGAATCTTTTGATAAGCTATCGGTGTTGTCAAGTACGAGGAAGAGAGAAGTCGACTTCGGTTGCCTCGAGAAGTTTGTTACGTCTCAACCACCACATCCACCTCGACAAATGACAAGCATACACGTGTCTTCTCACCTGCTAAAGCTGCGATCGACCTTTTACCTAAAAAGGTGGGAAAGTACATTATTACCTACACCAAAAAGAGCCGTTTGCTACCAAAAAAAGAGAGAGAAGAAGATCGTCTCCAACGGATCTATTTCAATCTACGCTCTATAAATAGAGGGATCATTTAAGATTTGAAACACGTGGCGCTGCTGGAACACAGAGAGCGCGAAAAAGAGCGAATTCAAAGAACAAAGTCTTAGCAAGAACTTGAAGAACAATCTCCGTGAAAGACTACATTCTAGCTCATAGGGAATCAAGCTATACCGAGCATATAAAGCCTCTAGTATCCAAATCGACGTTACACGGAACTCAAAGCTTACCTTCAGTTGTTCGTCGATCTAGAAGCTACTCTCATATTCCCTATCCCTCTAACCCTAAGCTCGGCCAGTTCTTATCTATAGCTTAGGCGAAGGAGTTCACATTTGAACCCAATCCTTATTGTATAAGGACTCCTTCATTGTTGGAGAAGTTTGTCAAACACTTAAAGTTTGATAGAATTGTAAGGCCCGGGACTTGCTCGATATAATCCCCAAGCCGCGGCTTTGTCCGGTGTACAAGGCGGCGAGACTAACTCGGTATAATAAATAGCCTCCTGATCTATCGGGACGGTGGACGTAGGATTGTTGATATCAGAACCACTTTAAAAATATACGTATGCGTTTACTTACTTTGTTTCATTAGTTTCTTTTGTGCATCTTGAACATCATATTTAAAATCGATTTAAGCGTCCCGTATTACGAACTTCTTATCTGCTGAACGAGAGACTTGCATAAAACGTTTTCCTCATTAAAAGCGATTTGGGCCTACAAAATTCCGCACAGGCCGAACTCTCACCGATCGATCTCGAGTCGACCTAGTCGGTTAAGCGGATCTCAGTGAGTCGGTACTCTTTTAGCCTTTAACACGATTCGGAACGGTTATGCAGTCTGCTTTGAACTATTCCGATGCGGCACCTTCCACGAATAGGACCATTCGTGTTCGAAAGTTGAGAAATTTGGATTCGGGTGTATTCACCCCCCTCCACACCTAAACTTCACTCACGGGACCAACATAATATATTTTTTTTTCGAGTATGGAAAAGTGTTGAAAATCTCGATTCGAGTGGCAAAATTTAAAGGTTAACAACCCCTTTAAAAAATTGCAATTAAGTGGCAAAATAATATTTTTTTTTCGAGAATGGAAACGTAGTGAAAATCTCCAAAATTTGAAGGTTAACCCCTTTAAAAAATTGCAATTCGAGTGACAAAATAATATTTATTTTTCGAGCATGGAAACGTTTGCAAAATCTCCAAAATTTGCGGGTTAACCCCTTTTAAAAAATTGCAATCCAAGTGGCAAAATAATATTTATTTTTCGAACATGGAACCGTTTGCAAAATCTCGAGGAATTTGAAGGTGCCCTTTAAAAAAATTGCAATTCTAGTGGCAAAATAATAAATTTTTTTCGAGTATGGAAATTGATCAAAATTTCAAAAATTTGAAGGTTAACCCCTTTAAAAAATTGCAATTCGAGTGGAAAAGTAATATCTTTTTTTTGAGAATAGAAACGTAGTGAAAATCTCCAAAATTTGAAGGTTAACCCCTTTAAAAAAATTACAATTCGAGTGGCAAAATAATATATTTTTTTTCGAGTATGGAAAAGTGTTGAAAATCTCCAAAATTTGAACGTTAAAACCCTTTAAAAAAATTGCAATTCGAGTGGCAAAATAATAATTTTTTTTTCGAGTATGGAAAAGTGTTGAAAATCTCCAAATTTTGAAGGTTAAATCCTTTAAAAAAAATTGCAATTCGGCGGCAAAATAATCTTTTTCGAGACGGAAGCGTGCTTGAAAACTCCAAAATTTGAAGGTTAACCCCTTTAAAAAATTGCAATTCGAGAGGCAAAATTATATTTTTTTTCGAGAATTGAAACGTTGTGAAAATCTCCAAAATTTGAAGGTGTTCTCTTTAAAAAATTGCAATTCGAGTGGAAAAATAATATTTATTTTTCGAGCATGGAAAGGTGTTGAAAATCTAAAAAATTTGAAGGTTAACCCCTTTAAAAAATGCAGTTCGAGTGGCAAAATAATATTTATTTTTCGAGTATGGAAAAGTGTAGAAAATCTCCAAAATTTGAAGGTTAACCCCTTTTAAAAAAATTTCAATTCGAGTGGCAAAATAATATATTTTTTTTCGAGTATGGAAAAGTGTTGAAAATCTCAATTCGAGTGGCAAAATTTAAAGGTTAACAACCCCTTTAAAAAATTGCAATTCGAGTGGCAAAATAATATTTTTTTTCGAGAATGGAAACGTAGTGAAAATCTCCAAAATTTGAAGGTTAACCCCTTTAAAAAATTGCAATTCGAGTGACAAAATAATATTTATTTTTTTCGAGCATGGAAAGCGTTGCAAAATCTCCAAAATTTGCGAGGTTAACCCCTTTAAAAAAATTGCAATCCGAGTGGCAAAATAATATTTATTTTTCGAACATGGAAACGTTTGCAAAATCTCCAGAATTTGAAGGTGCCCTTTAAAAAAATTGCAATTCTAGTGGCAAAATAATAAATTTTTTTCGAGTATGGAAAAGTGTTCAAAATTTCCAAAATTTGAAGGTTAACCCCTTTAAAAAAATTCCAATTCGAGTGGAAAAGTAATATCTTTTTTTCGAGAATAGAAACGTAGTGAAAATCTCCAAAATTTGAAGGTGTTCCTTTAAAAAAATTGCAATTCGAGTGGTAAAATATTATATTTTTTTTTCGAGTATGGAAAAGTGTTGAAAATCTACAAAATTTGAACGTTAAAACCCTTTAAAAAAATTGCAATTCGAGTGGCAAATAATAAATTTTTTTCGAGTATGGAAAAGTGTTGAAAATCTCCAAATTTTGAAGGTTAAATCCTTTAAAAAAAATTGCAATTCGGTGGCAAAATAATCTTTTTTTCGAGGCGGAAGCGTCTTGAAAACTCCAAAATTTGAAGGTTAACCCCTTTAAAAAAATTGCAATTCGAGTGGCAAAATTATATTTTTTTCGAGAATTGAAACGTTGTGAAAATCTCCAAAATTTGAAGGTGTTCTCTTTAAAAAATTGCAATTCGAGTGGAAAAATAATATTTATTTTTTCGAGCATGGAAAGGTGTTGAAAATCTAAAAAATTTGAAGGTTAACCCCTTTAAAAAATGCAATTCGAGTGGCAAAATAATATTTATTTTTTCGAGTATGGAAAAGTGTAGAAAATCTCCAAAATTTGAAGGTTAACCCCTTTTAAAAAAATTCAATTCGAGTGGCAAAATAATATATTTTTTTCGGGTATGGAAAAGTGTTGAAAATCTCCAATTCGAGTGGCAAAATTTAAAGGTTAACAACCCCTTTAAAAAATTGCAATTCGAGTGGCAAAATAATATTTTTTTTTTTTGAGAATGGAAGCGTAGTGAAAATCTCCAAAATTTGAAGGTTAACCCCTTTAAAAAATTGCAAGTCGAGTGAAAAAATAATATTTTTTTCGAGAATGGAAACGTAGTGAAAATCTCCAAAATTTGAAGGTTAACCCCTTTAAAAAATTGCAATTCGAGTGGAAAAATATTATTTTTTTGAGAATGGAAACATAGTGAAAATCTCCAAAATTTAAAGGTTGACACCTTTAACAAAATTGCAATTCGAGTGGAAAAATAATATTTTTTCGAGAATGGAAAGCGTGCTTGAAAATCTAAAAAATTTGAAGGTTAATCCCTTTAACAAAATTGCAATTCGAGTGGAAAAATAATTTTTTTTTTCGAGAATGGAAACGTAGTGAAAATCTCCAAAATTTGAAGGTTAACCCCTTTAAAAAAATTGCAATTCGAGTGGCAAAATAATATTTTTTTTTTGAGAAGAAGGAAACTTATTGAAAACTCCAAATTTTGACGGTTAACCTCTTTAAAAAATTGCAATTCGAGTGGCAAAATAATATATTTTTTCGAGTATGGAAAGGTGTTGAAAATCTAAAAAATTTGAAGGTTAACCCCTTTAAAAAAATGCAATTCGTGTGGCAAAATAATATTTATTTTTTCGAGTATGGAAAAGTGTACAAAATCTCCAAAATTTGAAGGTTAACCCCTTTTAAAAAAAATTCGGTTCGAGTGGCAAAATAATATATTTTTTTTGAGTATGGAAAAGTGTTGAAAATCTCCAATTCGAGTGGCAAAATTTAAAGGTTAACAACCCCTTTAAAAAAATTGCAATTCGAGTGGCAAAATAATATTTTTTTCAAGAATGGAAACTTAGTGAAAATCTCCAAAATTTGAAGGTTAACCGCTTTAAAAAATTGCAATTCGAGTGACAAAATAATATTTATTTTCGAGCATGGAAACGTTTGCAAAATCTCCAAAATTTGCGGGTTAACCCCTTTAAAAAAATTGCAATCCAGTGGCAAAATAATATTTATTTTTCGATCATGGAAAGCGTTTGCAAAATCTCGAGAATTTGAAGGTGCCCTTTAAAAAAATTGCAATTCTAGTGGCAAAATTTGAGCGTCTTGAAAACTATCTCCAAAATTTGAACGTTTAAACCCTTTAAAAAAAATTGCAATTCGAGTGGCAAAATAATAAATTTTTTTTTCGAGTATGGAAAAGTGTTGAAAATCTCCAAATTTTAAAGGTTAAATCCTTTAAAAAATTGCAATTCGGCCCAGCAAAATAATCTTTTTTTTTCGAGGCCCGGAAGCGTCATGAAAACTCCAAAATTTGAAGGTTAAACCCTTTAAAAATTGCAATTCGAGTGGCAAAATTATATTTTTTTCGAGAATTGAAACGTTGTGAAAATCTCCAAAATTTGAAGGTGTTCTCTTTAAAAAAAATTGCAATTCGAGTGGCAAAATAATATTTATTTTTCGAGCATGGAAACGTTTGCAAAATCTCAAAAATTTGAAGGTTAACCCCTTTAAAAAAATGCAATTCGAGTGGCAAAATAATATTTATTTTTTCGAGTATGGAAAAGTGTAGAAAATCTCCAAAATTTGAAGGTTAACCCCTTTTAAAAAAATTTCAATTCAAGTGGCAAAATAATATATTTTTTTTTCGAGTATGGAAAAGTGTTGAAATTCTCCAATTCGAGTGGCAAAATATAAAGGTTAACAACCCCTTTAAAAAAATTGCAATTCGAGTGGCAAAATAATATTTTTTTTCGAGAATGGAAACGTATTGAAA
Source organism: Lavandula angustifolia (assembly GCA_028984105.1). Classification (NCBI taxonomy): domain Eukaryota; kingdom Viridiplantae; phylum Streptophyta; class Magnoliopsida; order Lamiales; family Lamiaceae; genus Lavandula; species Lavandula angustifolia. The sequence goes on from CM054811.1 coordinate 32,607,266, forward strand.
ATCTCCAAAATTTGAAGGTTAACCCCTTTAAAAAAATTGCAATTCGAGTGACAAAATAATATTTATTTTTTCGAGCATGGAAACGTTTGCAAAATCTCAAAAATTTGCGAGGTTAACCCCTTTAAAAAAATTGCAATCAGTGACAAAATAATATTTATTTTTTCGAGCATGTACACGTAGTGAAAATCTCCAAAATTTGAAGGTTAACCCCTTTAAAATAATTGCAATTCGAGTGGCAAAATAATAAATTTTTTTCGAGTATGGAAAAGTGTTGAAAATCACCAAAATTTGAAGGTTAACAACCCCTTTAAAAAATTGCAATTCGAGTGGCAAAATAATATTTTTTTTCGAGAATGGAAACGTAGTGAAAATCTCACAAATTTGAAGGTTAACCCCCTTTAAAAAAATTACAATTCGAGTGGAAAAATAATTTTTATTTTTCGAGCATGGAAATTTTGCAAAATCTACAAAATTTGACGGTTAAACCTTTTAAAAAAATTGCAATTCGAAGTGGAAAAATAATATTTTTTTTTTCGAGAATGGAAACGTAGTGAAAATCTCCAAAATTTGAAGGTTAACCCCTTTAAAAAAATTGCAATTCGAGTGGAAAAATAATATTTTTTTTCGAGAATGGAAAGCGTAGTGAAAATCTCCAAAATTTAAAGGTTGACACCTTTAACAAAATTGCAATTCGAGTGGAAAAATAATATTTTTTTTTCGAGAATGTAAACGTAGTGAAAATCTCAAAAATTTGAAGGTCAATCCCTTTAACAAAATTGCAATTCGAGTGGAAAAATAATTTTTTTCGAGAATGGAAAGCGTAGTGAAAATCTCCAAAATTTGAAGGTTAACCCCTTTAAAAAATTGCAATTCGAGTGGCAAAATAATATTTTTTTCGAGAATGGAAAGCGTATTGAAAACTCCAAATTTTGACGGTTAACCTCTTTAAAAAAATTTGCAATTAAAGTGGCAAATAATATATTTTTTCGAGTATGGAAAGGTGTTGAAAATCTAAAAAATTTGAAGGTTAACCCCTTTAAAAAATGCAATTAGAGTGGCAAAATAATATTTATTTTTCGAGTATGGAAAAGTGTAGAAAATCTCCAAAATTTGACGGTTAACCCCTTTTAAAAAAATTTCAATTCGAGTGGTAAAATAATATATTTTTTCGAGTATGGAAAAGTGTTGAAAATCTCCAATTCGAGTGGCAAAATTTAAAGGTTAACAACCCCTTTAAAAAAATTGCAGTTGAGTGGCAAAATAATATTTTTTCAAGAATGGAAGCGTAGTGAAAATCTCCAAAATTTGAAGGTTAACCGCTTTAAAAAAATTGCAATTCGAGTGACAAAATAATATTTATTTTTCGAGCATGGAAATTTTGCAAAATCTACAAAATTTGAAGGTTAAACCTTTTAAAAAATTGCAATTCGAGTGGAAAAATAATATTTTTTTTTCGAGAATGGAAACATAGTGAAAATCTCCAAAATTTGAAGGTTAACCCCTTTAAAAAAATTGCAATTCGAGTGGAAAAATAATTTTTTTCGAGAATGGAAACGTAGTGAAAATCTCCAAAATTTAAAGGTTGACACCTTTAACAAAATTGCAATTGAGTGGAAAAATAATATTTTTTCGAGAATGGAAACGTAGTGAAAATCTAAAAAATTTGAAGGTTAATCCCTTTAACAAAATTGCAATTCGAGTGGAAAAATAATTTTTTTTTTTTTAGAGAATGGAAAGCGTAGTGAAAATCTCCAAAATTTGAAGGTTAACCCCTTTAAAAAAATTGCAATTCGAGTGGCGAAATAATATTTTTTTCGAGTATGGAATGGTGTTGAAAATCTAAAAAATTTGAAGGTTAACCCCTTTAAAAAATGCAATTCGAGTGGCAAAATAATATTTATTGTTTCGAGTATGGAAAAGTGTAGAAAATCTCCAAAATTTGAAGGTTAACCCCTTTTAAAAAAAATTCAATTCGAGTGGCAAAATAATATATTTTTTTCGAGTGTGGAAAAGTGTTGAAAATCTCCAATTCGAGTGGCAAAATTTAAAGGTTAACAACCCCTTTAAAAAAATTGCAGTCGAGTGGCAAAATAATATTTTTTTCAAGAATGGAAACGTAGTGAAAATCTCCAAAATTTGAAGGTTAACCCCTTTAAAAAAATTGCAATTCGAGTGACAAAATATTATTTATTTTTTTCGAGCATGGAAACGTTTGCAAAATCTCCAAAATTTGCGAGGTTAACCCCTTTATAAAAAATTGCAATCGAGTGGCAAAATAATATTTATTTTTCGAACATGGAAACGTTTGCAAAATCTCCAGGAATTTGAAGGTGCCCTTTAAAAAAATTGCAATTCTAGTGGAAAAATAATAAATTTTTTCGATTATGGAAAAGTGTTCAAAATTTCAAAAATTTGAAGGTTAACCCCTTTAAAAAAATTGCAATTCGAGTGGCAAAATAAAATTCTTTTCGAGAATGGAAACGTAGTGAAAATCTCCAAAATTTGAAGGTTAACCCCTTTAAAAAAATTGCAATTCGAGTGACAAAATAATATTTATTTTTCGAGCATGGAAACGTTTGCAAAATCTCCAAAATTTGCGGGTTAACCCCTTTAAAAAAATGCAATCCAGTGGCAAAATAATATTTATTTTTCGAACATGGAAACATTTGCAAAATCTCGAGGAATTTGAAGGTGCCCTTTAAAAAAATTGCAATTCTAGTCGCAAAATAATAAATTTTTTAGAGTATGGAAAAGTGTTCAAAATTTAAAAAATTTGAAGGTTAACCCCTTTAAAAAAA